>SJYO01011301.1:340207-372554 GCA_006410555.1 Capra ibex
GGGGGTTAGGGAGGGTCGTAGTGTCAGAAAAGGTTACTCAGTTGAGAAGTGTACTCCACCGGTTTCATGACCTCAAAGTCGAAATCGTAGTAAGGAAGGTTTCTTTAGGGTCCCAACTAGAGGAAGACTTACCTGACCAACCTAGAGGAACGTCAGGTTCCCTGGAAGTTCTCAGAAGAGGTTGTGGTGTCAAGTTTACGTAGTTAAGAAGCTGCGAGTCGGAAGAAGTGTCAGGTTGAGAGTGTAGGTCTGTACTGGTCTCCTTTTTTGTATCGGAACTGATCTACCTGGAATCAGCCGTTTCATTACAGAGACGAAAACTTATATGATAGCTCCAACCAGTATTGAAAAGAAGGTTCCTCATTCGCAGAAAATTAAAGTACCGACGTCAGTGGTAGACGTCACTAAAAGCTCGGGGTTTTTTATTTCAGACTGTGACAAAGATGACAAAGGGGTAGATAAAGGGTACTTCACTACCCTGGTCTACGGTACTAAAAGTAAAAGACTTACAACTCGAAATTCGGTTGAAAAAGTGAGAGGTGAAAGTGAAAGTAGTTCTCCGAAAAATCGAGGAGAAGTGAAAGAAGGTATTCCCACCACAGTAGACGTAGAGACTCCAATAACTATAAAGAGGACCGTTAGAACTAAGGTCGAACAAAGAAGGTCAGGTCGCAAAGAGTACTACATGAAACGTATCTTCAATTTATTCGTCCCACTGTTATATGTCGAAACTGCATGAGGAAAAGGATAAACCTTGGTCAGACAACAAGGTACAGGTCAAGATTGACAACGAAGGACTGGACGTATGTCTAAAGAGTTCTCCGTCCAATCCACCAGATCATAAGGGTAGAGAAAGTCTTAAAAGGTGTCAACTAACACTAGGTGTGTCAGTTTCCGAAACTGTATTAGTTATTTCGTCTTTATCTACAAAAAGACCTTGAGAGAACGAAAAAACTACTAGGTCGCCTACAACCGTTAAACTAAAGACCAAAGAGACGGAAAAGATTTTGGTCGAACTTGTAGTCCCTCAAATGCCAAGTGCATAACGACTTCAGACCGAACCTCTTAAAACACGTAATGAAATGATCATACACTCTACTCACGTTAACACGTCATCAAACTCGCAAGAAAACGTAACGGAAAGAAACCCTAACCTTACTTTTGACTGGAAAAGGTCAGGACACCGGTGACGACTCAAAAGGTTTCAACGACCGTATAACTCACGTCGTGAAAGTGTCGTAGTACAAAGTCCTAAACTTTATCGAGTTGACCTTAAGGTAGTGGAGGTGATCGAAACAAGCATCACTACTAAAGATACCGGGTGAACTGAAGTGAAAGGTTCTACAGTCCGAGATCTAATCACTAGTGTAGTAGTACTAATAGACCGAGCACTTCTAGAAAAAACAAGAAGGTACATAAGAACAGTGGAGAAGAATTATAGAAGACGAAGACAATCCAGGTATGGTAAAGACAGGAAATAGCTCGGGTAGAAACGTACTTTACAAGGGAACCATAGAGATTAAAAGAACTTCTCTAGAGAACAGAAAGGGTAAGACAACAAAAGGAGATAAAGAAACGTGACTAGGGACTTCTTCCGAAAGAATAGAGAAGAACGATAAGAAACCTTGAGACGTAAGTCTAGGAATATAGAAAGGAAAAGAGGAAACGAAAAACGGAGAGAAGAAAAGTCTCGATAAACATTCCGGAGAGGTCTGTCGGTAAAACGAAAAAACGTAAAGAAAAGGTACCCCTACCAGAACTAGGGACAGAGGACATGTTACAGNAGGACATGTCACAGTGTTTGGAGTAAGGTATCAAGTAGTCCGTGAGATAGATAGTGTAGATCTGGGAATCTAGGTATCTAACCAATTAAAGGGTATTACGTTAGTACTCAGCCAGGATATACATCGATGGACAGTCAATAACACATACACGCACACACAGACCGAGAAACCGTCCCTGACATCAGACAGTCCGAGGAGACAGTACTTTAAAAGGTCCGTTCTTATGACCACACTAAATGGTAAAGGATAAGGTCCTCTAGAAGGGTTGGGTCCCTAGTTTGGACGTAGAAAACGAAGAGGACTTAACCGCTCGTCTAAGAAATGGTGACGGTGGACCCTTCGGGTAGTCAATAATGGTGATCAATAAATAATACACAAATATGATCTTATATATAATATGAAGTAAGATCAGTATATACATAAAATTTTATATTTACATTATATCAGTAATGACGATCCCTTCTCAATTTAAAAGAGAACAATAAAAGGGGTCTTGGATCGTGTTAAGGACCGTGGGACATCCATGAGGTCTATAACTTACGTACTTATTTACTAAGAGGACTGTGGGTACGAAGAGTGAGTGGGAGAAGATTACGTGGAAGTTTTTTCATTAGTAAGGTCTTGTGGTTAGTTTGACACTATCAAGGACAAATTTTAATGATTACTGAAAATAGTAGGTTTAGTCATACTCCTATAAATAACGGATGAAGAGGTCGAAATAGGACGGGCGGGGGGCGGGCGACGGCTGAGTTAAAGAACAGGAATATAAAAATGTTTCGGTTTCAGTGAGTACTTTATATAATACGACAAGGTACAGAACGGAAACATGTACCTTCTTAGTTATCTTTACGTTTCATATCCTGTCTCACTTCTCCGAGAACCTCTATCCAACTATTCTACAGATTTACGAAAACCTTTCCTTTCCTTTCACTTTCAACGAGTCAACTCAGGCTGAGAAACACTGGGGTACCTGGTATGTCAGGTACCTTAAGAGGTCCGGCCTTATGACCTCACCCATCGACAAGGGAAGAGGTCCTCTAGAAGGATTGGTTCCCTAACTTGGGACCAGAGAGAATAACGTCCGTCGAAGAAATGGCGGTACCTAATTCGGGTCCACGGTAGTAATGTCCGTCTAAGAAATGGTCGACTCGGTGATCCCTTCTGGTTCTTATAACCTCACCCATCGGATAGGGAAGAGGTCCCTAGTAGGGTTGGGTCCTCAGCTTGGTTCTAGATGACGCAACATCCACTTAAGTAATGGTCGACTCGATGGTCCCTTCGGGGATTTACGAAATTGATTACATATTTAGAGTGTTTTGAATGGTGACGGAAGATGTATTATTCGTAAACCATACAAGAATGATCTCACCTAATTTTTCACCGTAAGTACAAAAATAGAACGGAGACTAGGTCATCCTTACTCACTTACTTTCTTTGGATTTTCCTACTCAAGTACTTGTACTTGTCAAAGTAGAAAAGACTTTGAGTTACCGACAATAACACTGATTGTTTCGTTGAGAACACTCAACTTGTGATTGTTTTTCATTATTCTTCTCACACAAATACAACAGTAGTATTTATAAATATTTTCCCTGTACTACGTCACAAAACACTTTACATCCAATACTTTTCAATCTGACACTGACAAGTAAATTTAATTTAGTGAATTGTGGACTTTGAACATATCACAAAAGACTAAATGTCTCGTGTGAGTGTAACTAATAGAATAAATTTAAAGTTAAAGAGTTGGAGGTAACCTGGTAACAGAAGTCTCACATTCGTAAGATATTATAAAGGTAGGAATTCTAACGGAGAGACCTGGAGTATAAGGGGTAGTCTTTGTTGACGATACACAGAAGAAAAAATGTTGTTTTTCTTCGACACTGAGGAGGCAGATGAAAAAATAGACTGTAAGAGAGGAATCAGTTGAGTCTAGACTAAAAGTAAGGGTGTTGAGGTGACTTTAAGGAAAATAAGTGTATTAATCCTTGGATATGGAATAGGTAAATGAGGGAGGAGAAGTTTTGTAAGAATAAGTGGATAGAAGTCTGTGTCATATAACGGGACTAAAAGATTGATGAGTGACCGAGTAGGAGGAGGTAGAACAGTATCAGATGTGAACTCAGATGTGATACTCCAAGGATTCCATTGGAGTTGGTTTAGGAACAAAAATCATAACAGAAGTTGGACCACTGAGGGTGTAATTATAGAAGTTGGGTCAAGCGCGGAATTCCAAGGTTTAAACACATAGGCTCTTAGAAGAGTTGAGAGAGAGATCTATTCGTAGAGTTCGAATATAAAGATTTTGTTTTAAGACCTTTTAAGACAAGATCATGGTCACGAGGGGAAGAACTCTTCACCATGATTTAAGTAGGTCCACGGGATCGGTTTGTAGATCTACAGTAACAATTACGGAGAAAGAAGTCCGGCTTATAAAGTAGTTAGTCATTCAGAAGTAATTGAGATGAAATACTACAATGGACGTTAGACTGATGAATAATGGTAGAGACGGAGATGGTTACATCCATTTCGGTTGTAATAGTGGTCGCACCTGAAGACTTTATGGGAAGATTGACCTGACAGACGAGGGAAAGAAAGGGGATCAATAAGAAAAGAGGTGACTTGTCGCTTCCATCAGCAAAATTTACATTTTTGTGACCACCCTAGGGAAAGAGTAAGATAAATTTTGAGTGTCAGAGAAAGTCTTGGATACTGCAGATGAAAAAGGAAAGGTCCAAATAAAGAAGGAATTCCATGACCGTGAATGATCAGGACAGACCTTATAAGAAAATGGCGCAAAAGGGTACTAAGTGATGGACTTAAGGAAGACTAAAATGAGTTTCAATAGAAGGGGGTGTTAAGGTACAGGGCATTGAGTGAAATAAAAAAAGAATAAGTGAATGAACAGTTATATATTATATAAACTAATTAAGTAATAGTCGGGACAAAAAGAGTCATCTTGTAGTCACGTCCGCAACATAATAAAGTCCTCCGGGTTGTTTATAAACAACTTAGTCTCTTACTCAAGTCAAGGCAAGTCAGTGAGTCAGTACAGACTGAGAAACACTGGGGCACTTGACGTCGTACGGTCCGGAGGGACAGGTAGTGGTTGAGGACCTCAGGTGGGTTTGGGTACAGGTAACTCAGCCATTACGGTAGGTCGGTAGAGTAGGAGACAGCAGGGGAAGAGGAGGACGGGAGTTAAAAAGGGTCGTAGTCCCATAAGAGGTTACTCAGTTGAGAAGCGTAGTCCACCGGTTTCATAACCTCAAAATCGAAGTTGTAGTCAGGAAGGTTACTTGTGGGTCCTGACTAGAGGAAATCCGACCTAGAGGAACGTCAGGTTCCCTGAGAGTTCTCAGAAGAGGTTGTGGTGTCAAGTTTTCGTAGTTAAGAAGTCACGAGTCGAAAGAAATATCAGGTTGAGAGTGTAGGTATGTACTGGTGACCTTTTTGGTATCGGAACTGATCTATCTGGAAACAACCGTTTCACTACAGAGACGAAAAATTATACTAAAGCCCCAACCAGTATTGAAAGGAAGGTTCCTCATTCGTAGAAAATTAAAGTACCGACGTCAGTGGTAGACGCCACTAAAACCTCGGGTCTTTTTATTTCAGTCGGTGACAAAGGTTAAAAAGGGTAGATAAACGGTACTTTACTACCCTGGTCTACGTTGAACTTGTATTTAGGAAACTGATCTCTAACTCAAAAAAAAAGGGATTGGGATTTCTTTTCACTAGTAGAAACCCAAAATACTATAGAGGTCTTATAAGACTCCTTTGTAAAACTCTTCGAACTGAAGTCTAAAAACATCTATTTACTCCCAAACAACATAATCACGTTTCTACATTAACGTCAACCCCAACCACACCACGTTCGAACACTATCCTTGTAGCCATCGTAAGGTAACCGAGTCTCAGTGGAGTGTGATCACTAGGTGAGACATCTAAAAACGTATTACGGTTTTCACCGTCCTTTTTTTCGTGGGATTTTTCATCCTTAAGAATCTAAATTTTAAAACTGTGATTCATGTCACATAATAAAGGTACAATGTCTACATTTGGAAAGAGATTCAATGTCTCTTTAATTTAACAAACAATGGACAATTAACCTTTTTACACTAAACATAAATCCAGACACCCATAGACTGGTGACGGGGGGAGGAGGCAACAGGTGGTGTAACGTAATGGTGTCGAAAGATGAGGAGATTTCCTCGATCGTGACTCGGTTATGAAATTGTGACCGTGTCAGAAGAATCCCTAAACAATAACGACAACAAGTAAACAAGAAACTACCTCTGTTCTTAGTTCATATCAATATCTCTTTTACAAGATCGATAGGTTCACCGGGGTGTGTTCAGAGACGAATTCAAAGAAATAAACGTTTTACTGGTTCAACCTAAGTCACTGGAGACTCTATTAAAAAAAGAGTACCTTTTAAAAGATTTCTAGAATCACGGAGACTTCTAGATTAATATGACTGACACGGAGACTCTAAATAAATTTATACTTTTGTTTCTCGGTAGTTCTCCTCCAAGAGGTAATCGGAAGTACTAGTCTTCGGTTCAACCGAAGGTCGGGAGGTCGTTATTAAGGTCTCACCACGACAGTCTTGTAGTTATACAATAATAAAGGTCTAGTCTCACGATAGGATTTCATGTGCACACGTAACAGTCTTTCCTTAAATTTTTATAGGTTCATGTAGACTAGAAAACTTTCTACTTTTTTTTTTTTTGGGTCAAGAAAAGAAAAGAACTTTTAATATGATGTATGAGGGTTTAGTATTTTTGTGTAATAAAACCTTACCAAGGATACTCATGGAAAGAACCGTAAATTTAACCCACGAACTGTTGGGGGTGTCTTGTAGACCTCGAGAGATCTATTGGTGTGACTCTCCACTTTAGTCACACCACTTCGAGTAAAGTCGTGTCTGTACGTGTTTGTCCGTCTCCACACGTTTGACCTCGTCTTTGTGTGTGAGTGTACGTGTCTCACCGGAAACAAAAGAAACCTTAGACAAGAATCTGACCCTTTAACAGAGGGTACCCGCGGAAAACTATAGTCGGTTCAGATTTCATAACCCTAGTAGAATGAGATTCACACAAAGACAAAATTGTGAGATAAGAAACTTATTCTTTTAGTCAAGTACAAAAATCTTAGAGAAACGATTTCTCTAAACGATGTCTTCGAGTTTAATAAAAAGTTAAGTATAAATATACCATAAAATAACAAATGGTTCCCAAATGTAACGTTTGATTCAATAGATGGTTTGGATACTTCAACCACCATTGATAATAAATACACGACACACACGACACGAATCAGTAAGTCAACACAGACTGAGAAACTCTGGGGTACTTGATATCTCGTCGTCCGAGGAGACAAGTACTCCTAAGAGGACCGTTCTTATGACCTCACTCAACGGTATGGAAGGAGGTCCCATAGAAGGGTTGGCTCCCTACTTGGGTCCACAGGACGTAACGTCCAAAGAAATGGTAGACTCGGTAGCCCCTTCGGGATGATAATTTCTACTTCTGAGACTACCATAGGTACTGAGTAGGACCCTGTATAATGATTATTCACCACCTCGAAGACCATCGTGTCTCGTTCCCGAAATTTCGGTTTTTATAGGTCTGACCTAAGGATTCAAGAGTGTCATCAATACACTGGAGGTCATCCATTGAAGTAGAGAACGTAGAAACCAAGATAATAGAATTCTTACCTTAATTACTATAGTTTTAATGTATTCGAAGAAACCTCTTAATTTATTCTTTGGTATATTTCGGGAATTGTGAGTAGTGACGGTTACACCCATGAATAGTTACGGTTCGTCCATAAGTAGTTTATTGAGATCAAAATTAGGCGCTCGAAAATGACGACTTTTTTTTTTGTCACGAGATCAGTTACAACCATAGTACCCCCAGAAACATTAGAGGTGTGAAGATAACGTGACTTACCAGTCCCGACTCCACGAAACTCTGAGAAGTTCCTAAAAGGTGTCGGAGTCAAATGTGAATTAACTTTTAATTACGTGCCCTGTTCGACACGAGAGTGTTTCAAGAAATCGTCATTCCAAGTACCTGAATAGATGAAGCGTAAGATAGTTAGACCACTGTACAATGAGAGTATGTGTATATCTTAGATTGGTAGACACCGAAGACCCGTTCCCATTCGTCGACAAGGTATCAGACAACTACGACGGTAGACCCTAATCATAGATTGTCTCGTCCATATGAAACAATCTTGTATTTAGCCTGGAGTCTATTTGGTTGATCAAAGGGAGACAAGACACTGACATCTAGAGTCGAAGGACGGGTTAGATAGGACCAAAGACCAGTGTCACGTATCTACTACACCACGACCTGGGTTCCATTTGACTCTTTACTGAATTCCATACTGAATTCAATAATGATCCTATTACCTAACCTCTTCCGTTACCGTTGGGTGAGGTCACAAGAACGGACCTTTTAGGGTGCCTGCCTCCTCGGGCCATCCGACGTCAGGTACCCCAACGGTTCTCAGTCCGTGCCGATTCTCTGAAGTGAAAGTGAAAAGTGAAAGTACGTAACCTCTTCCTTTATCGTTGGGTGAGGTCACAAGAACGGACCTCTTAGGGTCCCTACCCCCTCGGACCACCCGACGGCAGATACACCAGCGTGTCTCAGCCTGTGCTGACTTCGCTGAATCGTCGTCGTCGTTGTCCTATTACCTATCTACTTAATGGATAAGTAGGAAAACACTCTGTGTCTTCTGGGTCAAGTTGTACTGAACTTCAGTCAATCGGTATGACATCAATACCCATTAAATAGTTTGAAGGACACCAAAGTCAAAAGTTATAAAATTTATCTCCATTATTATACCTCTATACCTATTATAACTAATTTACTATTATTTAAGTTTCACGAATGAATTGGGTTACAAACAGTATATCATTTATCAGTTACTTATACTTGGTAACAATAACGGTAACTAAAAGAACAACTCCGAGTCTTCGTTCTATGTTTTTTGAAGGGTATAAATATTGTTGAAGGGTATAAATACTGTTAGTACTTTTGAAAACAGTTTGTCAAAATAAATATTTGTAAGAGTTCTTGACATTAAAGAATGATCTTCTCGTGTTGAAACTTCATTTTATTTTTGACACGAGTTTAAAGAAATGACGAAGGATGATCGATTTCCTAACCCGTTGAATTAAGAGGTACTCTAATTAGACGTATCACCTTAATTGTTATGGAAGGAGTTTACCATAACACTCACCATCTATTCTAACGAACCCACCGTTATGGATCGTATACGGATTATGTGACTATAAACAACTCTAACTTAGACTTAGAGTCAAAGGAATAGATATTTTACTTTTAATCTATAAATGGGGGTCTTCTGACATTACTCCTAATTTACGTTGTTTTATACACTTTCGAGAAACATTTTGAGGTTTCATGTTACTTTTCCATAATAAAGTAGTAATAATAATTAGAGCAATGATAGTAAATTTTATTATTATGATCATAATGATTATATTTTTATTATCATCATTTATTAATTACTATTATTCACTATTATTAATAACGAATAATGATGACAATTAGTAATAATAACGGAAATGATAAAGATCCAGTTGATCATATCGTAGACAAAAAAGTATAGTTTATTTAGGGTGGGTACATTCCTCTACCGGACTTTTATTAAAAAGTTTAAGAAATCGGGAATTCTAAAGTAAGTCTCGGTGTAAATAACTTTCTATGAACTTGGTTATTTTAGTGTAAAGTCATACATTTTAACAAAGACTTACTTTACTAAAAAACCCGAAAGGACCACCGAGTCTGTTCTTTCGTAGACGGACGTTAGACCCTCTTGACCCAAACTAGGGATCCAGACCTCCTAGGAGAGCTCTTCCTTTACCGTCGAGTAAGATCATGAGAACAGATTTGAGGTACCTGCCTCCTCGGACTATCCGATGTTAGGTACCCTAGCGTCTCAGACTGTACTGACTCGTCGAAGTGAGAAATACTTTACTAAAAAATTACAGTAACTTTTTTGATCACTCCAAATTTTAATCACTTTGTTTGTTCACACGGGATATATTCATGAATTTTGACGGATCGACGGAAAGTGTGAAGTCTAAAAGTCGCGGTCGGACCCTTCTAGACATGGTCCGTGACCACGTACTGAATAATGACTTACTTTTTGTCGGACGGGTCCCTTTCAACAAACCACAGAAAGTACGATATTCGACGACTACCTACCGGATGCACAGAGTCACGATAGTCAATTGTAAAAAAAGGGGACAACCAAAAGGAGGAACACTCGAAATTCGTGTTTAAAATTCTACACAACCAGACATTCATATGTTCAGAGACGGTAATAAAAAGAAGGTAAATAAAGGACTACATCGGGTCGGGGGAGTCGACCTTTGACCCCACGTGAGGTAGTAATTCTGTACAAAATCATCTTTAGGTTTTATTTCGGTGAAACGTCCGTATTAGGATCTCATTATGTAAAACATATACGTAAGAAAAAAAGGGGGGCAACACTCCTTAAAGATAATGGTCATCAAGTCGAAAATACTTTTCTACTTGTTAGAGACAATATCCATCGTCCCGTAGGACGTGTACTTTATGTCTCAGTCTCCTAAATCCAAACCCGAGAACTGAGACCCTACAAGATCTTCTTACTGTCACTCGAACCAAAGAAGTTGAACGAACACTTAAGAACACAGCGGTGAGAGTAGTCAATACGGGAACCCGAAGTGACTCTAGTATTTGAAAACACGAAGGGTCCTGTAGTAATTCTTCACCTTTCTGTTAATAATCTTACCCTCTTTTGTAAACATTTAATATATAGTCTATTTCCTAAATAAACGTCTTATATACTTCTTAAGAGTGTGTGATCGTTTCATTACGAGTTTTAAGAGGTTCGGTCCGAAGTTGTCATACACTTGACACTTGAAGGTCTATCAGTTCGACCTAAATCTTTTCCGTCTCCTTAGTCTCTAGTTTAACGGTTGTAGGTGATCTAATAGCTTTTTCGTTCTTTTAAGGTCTTTTTTGTAGATGAAAACGAAATAACTGATACAGTTTCGAAAACTGACACACCTAGTGTCGTTTGACACCTTTTAAGAAGTTCTCTACTCTTATTGTCTGGTGGACTGTACGGAGGATTCTTTACATATACGTCCAGTTCTTCGTTGTCAATCTTGACCTACACCTTGTTGTCTGACCAAGGTTTAACCCTTTCCTCATGTAGTTACGACATATGTGGGACGAATAAATTAAATATACGTCTCATGTAGTACTCTTTACGGCCCGACCTACATCGTGTTCGATCTTAGTCCTAACGACCCTCTTTATAGTTATTGGAGTCTATACGTCTACTGTGGTGGGAATACCTTCTTTCACTTCTTCTTGATTTCTCGGAGAACTACTTTCACTTTCTCCTCTCACTTTTTCAACCGAATTTCGAGTTGTAAGTCTTTTGCTTCTAGTACCGTAGACCAGGGTAGCGAAGTACCGTTTATCTACCCCTTTGTCACTGTCTGAAATAAAAACCCCGAGGTTTTAGTGACGTCTACCGCTGACTTTAATTTTCTGTGAACGAGGAACCTTCTTTTCAATACTGTTTGGATCTGTTGTATAATTTTTCGTGTCTGTAATGAAACGGTTGTTTCCAGGTAGATCAGTTTCGATACCAAAAAGGTCATCAGTATATACCTACACTCTCAACCTGCTATTTCTTTCGACTCGTGGTTTCTTAAATACGAAAACTTGACAAAATCTCTTCTGAGAACTCTCAGGGAACCTGACGTTCCTCTAGGTTGTACAGTCAGCATTTCCTTTAGTTAGGACTTATAAGTAACCTTCCTGACTACGACTTCGATTTTGACTTTGAGGTTATGAAACCGGTGGACTACGTTTCTTGACTGAGTAACCTTTTATGGGACTACGACCCTTTCTAACTTCCAACCTCCTCTTCTCCTACTGTCTCCTACTCTACCAACCTACCGTAGTGACTACGTTACCTGTACTCCAACTCATCCGAAACCCTCCACCACTACCTGTCCCTCCGGACCACACGACGTCAGGTACCCCAGCGTTTCTCAGCCTGTACTGACTCGTTGACTTGAAATTTGATGTTATTTTTCAGTTTATTAGGTTGAACTTTTGTCCCTTTCATAAACTTATATGTAAAAAGATTTCTTTTACGTGTTTACCGGTTTTTGGTGTACTTTTATATGACTAGTAATAAATAATCTTTTTACGTTTAGTTTTGGTGTCACTCTTTGGACAAGTGTGGGTGATTTTACCGATGTTTTTTCTGTTTGTTATTGTTTATAAAGTCTCCTACACCTCTTAAATCTGAGGAGTCTGTAATAAAAAAAAATTTAAAAATAACTTTATATCAACAAAATGTTACGACACAAACAAGGTCCACATATCGTTTCACTACGTCAATATGTATATGTCTATATAAGATATAAATATAAGAAAAAATCTAAGAAGAGGTAATATGTAATTATGTTCTATAACTTATGTTAACAGACACGGTATGTCATCCAACAATGACCAATAGGTGAGGTGTATATCCTCACACATATCAGGGTTTGAAGATTAAATAAGAAGGGCATTCAAACAAAAAACTAAGATAAACACAAAACGTTTATTCAAGTTAAGGTGTACATTCACGTGTAGTATATAAACGACAAGAGACAGACTGAATTTAACGTTATTAATGCTGTTAAAGATTCAGGTAGGTAAAACGATGTTTACCGTAATAAAGTGGAGAAATACCGACTCATTATAAGGTAACATATATACATGGTATGGAAGAAATAGGTAGGGAGACGACTACCTGTACATCCAACGAAGGAACAGAACCGACAACATTTTTCACGACGATACTTGTAACTCCACGTATATCAAAAAAGTTCATATCAAAAGAGGTCTATATACGAGTCTTCACCCTAGAGACCTAGCATGTTATCGAGATCAAAATCAAAAATTCCTTAAAGGCATGATAAGACGGATTAACAACGTGGTTAAATATAAGGATGGTTGTTATATCCACCCCTTCAAAGTCTGTAAAGACTACTGTGACTTTTTACCATGTCGGTAAAACCTTTACTGAACTCATAAGGAGTTTTACATTTCGTATCTCCATACTATACTGAGTCTTTAAAGTGAGGATCTATATAGGTCCTTTTTACGTTCGTATGAAAACGCGTTTTTGAAAATACACTCACAAGTATCCTCGTAATAACTATGTTTTATCGGTCTTTCACCTTTGTTGTCTATACCGTTAGTTGTATATAAGTAAAGACACTATATACGTATTTACCTTATAAAAATAGTTTTCTCCTTGTTTCATGACTATGTACGTGTTGCACTTACTTGGAATTTTGGAAATGCCATATTCACTTTTTTCAATGTATAGTATACTAATGTAAATGTACTTGAAAAGTCTTATCCGTTTAGGTGTCTTTCTCTTCCAACCAATGACTAACGGTTCCCGATCCCCTCTCCATTCACCTCTACTCTAAAGAAAAGTCACACTACTTTTACAAGATTTTAACCTATTACCACTACCAACGTGTTGTCACTTATTTTATTTCTAAAACTTAACCCGTGAACTACTTCAACTTAAAATACCGTACATTTCATATAGAGTTATTTCAATTTTTTTTTTTGTGTCCTACGTCTTGACATTTTTTTATTTTTTATTCCTTGTCCAAAAAACATTAGGATACCTTAATTTTGTCTTATATTCCATGGAAAGAAAAGACAAAGATTTTCATTGTCGTATCAGAGAACACCGTCATCAACACTGCCACTTAATCCGTATATAGAAAGTTTAAGGGGAATAGTTCAAAATGATCTAGTCAAGTCAAGTCAACGAGTCAGTACAGACTGAGAAACACTGGGGTACCTGACGTCGTGCGGTCCGAAGGGACAGGTAGTGGTTGAGGTCCTCGAACGAGTTTGAGTACAGGTAGTTCAACCACTACGGTAGGTTGGTAGAGTAGGAAACAGTAGGGGAAGAGGAGGAGGATGGAAGTTAGTAAGGGTCGTAGTCCCAGAAAAGGTTACTCAGTCATAAACGTAGTCCACCGGTTTCATAACCTCGAAGTCGTAGTCGTAGTCAGGAAGGTTACTTATAAGTCCTGACTAAAGGAAATCCTACCTGACCAAACTAGAGGACCGATAGATCCCTGACAGAAGAGGTTTGGTGTCAAGTTTTCGTAGTTAAGAAGTCACGAGTCGAAAGAAATTGAAAGTTGAGAGTGTATGTATGTACTGATGACCTTTTTGGTATCGAAACTGATCTACCGGAAAAGAACCGTTTCATTACAGAGACGAAAAATTATACGACAGATCCAAACAGTATCGAAAAGAAGGTTCCTCGTTCGTAGAAAATTAAAGTACCGACGTCATTGACAGACGTCACTAAAACTTCGGGTTCTTTTACCAGAGAGTGACAAAGGTACCAAGGGGGTAGATAAACGGTATTTTACTACCCTGACCTACGGTACTAGAATCAAAAAACTTACAACTCAAAATTCGGTCGAAAAAGTGAGAGGAGAAAGTAAAAGTAGTTCTCCGAGAAATCAAGGAGAAACGAAAGACAGTATTCCTATCACAGTAGACGTGAAGACTCCAATAACTATAAAGAGGGACGTAAGAACTAAGGTCGAACACGAAGTAGGTCAGATCGGAAACTATTAAAATATAAAGGAAGCATTAGATTTTTGTTAGGGAAAATCGTAAAAGTTTTCGGAAGTACGACGGACAAACATAACGTACTTGATGTAAGGAGGTACGACGAGATAAGACAAATCAGGAAGAGTTGTTAATATAAGGAGAGATTTGGTGTTCTCCTTTATTTCCGAAAAGGATATCCGAAGGATATCCTCTAGATGACCTCGTAAGTAGGACTGGGTGGTATAATAAAAGTATTTTTGAAGAAGACAAATTAATACTTGACCCGGTTGATGGAAGAAACAACAATCGATATTCGAACACTTAATCTTGAACAAAAATAAGTAAATAATTACTTAAGTAAAAAGTTACTTGTAATTAACTCGTGGACGAAACACGATCCATGATTTCAGCCAAGACCGTTACTTTGTAGTCCTTAGAACAAAGAGAACCTCAGTGTAACATCACCCTCCTATGTCTCCTATGTTTGTAATTTGTTTCATCCAAACACTCTTCGACTACTTACGACACGTGTTTTTGTTATCTCGTTCCATTTCTCTCACGGTCCCGTTCCCATAGTCCCATCTCCACCAGTCCCATACAGAGCTAGTGTTCCACTGTAAACTCGTTTCTGAATTCCTTCAAACCCTCACCTGGTCTCTCCCTTGACCCCTTATCGGAAAATCCCTCTCTCTTATGGGTAACTTTTGAAGGACTCTGTCTCCGTATGGACTGTTCAAAATCCTTGTCGTTTCCCGGTCGTATTCAAGTCTCACTCATACTCCCACGGATCACTCGTCGTCCTAATCCTTCTGGTACCCTTAACATAGATTCGGGAACATGTGGCAACCTTCTCGAAACTAAGGGTTAACCTTATTTTCCCTTGGTTGACTCTCCACGACCCGACTACTTATTACACTGGACTCAATCCAAAAGTTTCTTAATGGGACTGATGACAAAACTGTTATCTGACATCACCCCGGCCCTGTGTTCTCTTTCAGATCAATCTTTTGAGCAAAAGTACAATTCGAAACTAGTGGACACTTATATCAATATATACGAACATATACATATAAATATGGAATATATATACTTGAATATTGACATCGACGGAACGTATTTTACTTAAGATAGAATTCCAGTCAAAGAGACTCCGTATCACTCCAAACCCATCAACTTTACACTTCCGTTTAGACTTCATTACTTTGGTTTATAGGGAAATCTTCGTGTCTAAATCAATTTTATGTCCTAATAATTTCCTACAATTTATGTTGATTCAGGATATTGTTCTCTGTTTCCCCTTCGGTACTTCTGTGCAGAGTAGAGGAGTAAACTAACGTTTGGTCACAAACAGTCATACTCGGAATCGGTAATAGTGTAAGGTGAACCTCTAGGTCTTACGACTCTAGGAATAGAAAAGACAACTTACAGAAACCCCATATTAAACAGTGAGACCCTCTACGGAAATCAAGAAGTCACAGACTCCTAAAAACTTGGACAATGACGACACGTCACACTTATTACTAGGGTCACCGTCAATTCCAGACAACATAGACGAATTTCCGGTCAGAAGGACCCGGTCTCCACCTTCAAATTTATCGGTGGTCACACGAATCTCGTCAGTCCCTACAACTAGGGTTTGGACCCGTTTTATCTTAAACAATAAGGTCAGTGTGACAATAAAGAAACACATTGTATCTGTAAAAGAAACGAGACATTAGAGGACACTACTTTTCCTGAATATTAGAGAGGCCCCAAAAGAGGAAACAACACCAGATTGTATACAGTAAGTCCTTTAGACTGGGACACACAATCCACAAGAAAGTAGCACGAGGCTTACCCGACTTGTCGCGTCTTGCTCCGTCTGTCCTCCAAACTATCGAGGTTTGCGTTACGTTTTCCATTTTCCTCTCTCCGAACATAAACTAATTAGACTAGTGATGGAGTCAATTTTCTTTTGGACTGTTGTACGACTGTGTAGTGGTTCGTACCTCCTCTTTTACGTTTTACTCTCTCTTTTGTCTCCTATGACAATTTTCCCTCTAAAAAGTCGTCAGAATCGTTGAGTCTACGAAAGGAAAAGACTCCATTTTACCTTCTTTACGAGGTGCGTGGGGGTACCCTTCGATAGTAAGTCTATACTGACGTCTAGCTAAAAGAGTAAACTATAGATTTCCTTTGATGACTACTACAAGGTCAACTTACGAATGTACAACTAACGATTCAGTAAACATAAGTATAGCTTTTACTATAGATGAGACGTCACCCTTCACCGTACGGTAGCCTTTCTTTTAACTTTCCTGTTTCTCGATTCGTTATCGATACACCGTCGTTCTTGTGTCCCTTTAATTACTTTTACTTGATTCAAGGACTCACGACCCTAGGACTCTCTTGGGGTCGGGAAGTCCTACAACGTACAACCTCTAAATGGAGGAGGGGCCTCTGTAAGTACCTATACCATCCACAACCATTACAACACTCGGTGTTTGAAATAGACTGTCAATCTTTACCTCGACCCTGCACCAAAGTATAAATTTTAGTGACTTATCGTTCTTTAGTTTATATTCGGTTTTCTGATTCCTTTTACAATACGAAACATTTTAGTACACTAAAAAAAAATCTTTTTTATTAGACTCATGGAAGTATATAATTTTCAAGAGATGTAATAGAAAAAAAAAAAAAAAATCCGATATCCCCATCTATCACTTAACTCACTTTAAAAAGACATTCTTATTTAATAGACAAAAGGGTCCGGTACCATTTTAAACACTAACTATAGTAAACCTCTTAGTAAAAAGAGATGAACTTCAACTTTCATCTGAAAGACTTTTCGAAAGGAAATAATCTGAGAATCTTTTTCTTTATATTCTTTTACTCGTCCATGATCTTTAACATTTCCAAAAAATTGGTAAGAGTTTACATACATGAAAATACACCGATTACTTATCAAGTCATAAAAAAAAAATTAGAACAACAAATCTCGATACCCTTCTCCATTTGTTGAAACGCAACAAATACGTAAAGTAACAGATACTTGACACAGAAGTAGAACTCTCAATTCTGTCATTCTTTGTACCTTAAGACCCATGTACCCTTAGTTACACATAGTGTTTGATCTTGGTTTGTCACGAAATACACTAAAAATGTGACTAAATGGGACCATTTAGTAGAGTGTCGGGGTATAACTGTATATGTAGTTTTATCTCTTTATACTCGTATGTAAAATTTGTATCAGTAATGAATAAACCCCTAAAATAAAAGGTCGAAAGACTTACGGTCCGAAAGGTCTCCTGTCCTTAATATGGACCGTATTAAAAAAACGGGTCACGGATCGTATCCGAGGTCCGTCAAGTAAGTTGTTTATATAAATATTCATTTAGTCTCTTCTTTTTATGAAAGTTGAGACTCTGATTAATCAAGGGTATTTAGTCTGGTGTCAAAAAGGACTAGTATAAAAATAGGATGCCAGTTAACTTTAATTCCCCAGTAATTTCGTTTTCCTTGAATTCTCAAAAAGTAGAAGGGTAGTTTTACCTTAAGTTTTCTCCAAACCCAGTTTTTTCTTGGAGAAAATGGGATAAAATTATATTGAAGTCGACTTTCGTAAGTACTTCAAATACCCGTATTGAAATTACCAGACATTGCTTTAATTTTATTCCATGAAAGAATTTTGACCTTTTGTGAACCAATCTGTCAATATGTCCGAAGAACTACGAAAGTCTCGACACTGTATACTGATTACAGTAACACTTAAAGATTTTCTCTTAGACAAACATTTTCCTTTTTCATAAAATTTGAATAGATTGGCGTTTTGGAAAAAACCCTCGCCATACACAATCAGCCAGTCAGCACAGGCTGAGACACTAGGGTACCTGATATCAGACGCTCCAAGGAGACAGGTACCCTAAAGGGTCCGCTCTTATGACCTCACCTAACGACCCTCACCTCGTTCGATAATTATAGAATTATCTAGAGACCTTTTGTCAAACGTATTACACTATAACAAAGTCACTTTATTTGTGACGGATCTCTTGGTTAGTCACACCCACTTTTTAGACTTGAAGTAACAAATGGTTGGAATACTCGAACCCCGGAACAGACTCGAGATTAAAAGAACAAATATTTAATTCAATATCACGAAGGAAACTTTACAACACTGTCAATTCACCACACTACACTTAGTGGATTGTGGAAATGACCGTGTATACATCATGAGTTATTTACGATTCAATGTAATTCTTATTATGTACTTTTTATAATAGTCCTAATACACATACTAACACCATAAATTTACTCTACTTTTAATGAATCGTGTCCTGGAGCAGGTTTATTGATTAAGTTGTTTATTTCCGGAGAATAGAGGAATAGAGTAGTGGAATGCCTAAATATTTAACCAACCACAAAACAATTCTTAGGGCACCTAAGGAAAGTCAATACTATACGACAAATTTAATGGAAAATTTTTTAAGGTGAATGGACAACTATCCCAACTAAGTAAGTAGAAAGGTCGTATGTAAACGACTCGTGAATGATACGTGGATTCATGACGTGATCCGAAGACCCTATATTTCAACACACTGGTAGTCTATCTCTTTTTGGGGGTTATTTAGTGACAAATATTTATTTATACAATTTTGTTATCTCATACGATATCGGACGAAACCGAAGTGGATCTAGTCTACCTCTGTACTTCTTCCACTGAGTATTGACCTTAAGACTACCGATTCATCCGGTATTGATCTATCTCAGTCTTCTGGAAGATCCGTATTGTGTCGACTCGTACTCAGTAAACCCCGTTTCGACAACAACAAGGTTTAGTAAGCCCCTCACCAACGGACTCTGTTACATCCTTTCTGTCTATCCTCGTCTAGTCGTAAGTACTACTGAAGTTGAAATAGGACTTTCGACACTCCCTGAAAGTCCCCGAATTTCATCCCTTCTTGTATCCAGTCACACACCCCGGTCAGACCTCCGTCTATGACCAATCTCATAGAAGAGACTTTCGTTTCCCGTGAAGATATCTTCATCTTATCATGAGATAAAACATCCTTTTTTAAGTCAGTTCACGACGATTTGTGTGTTTTCAGATAAAAAGAAATATTATTAGAAACTCTACTGGGTTACCGAGTCAGTTAAACGTTACTATTTTTACCTTGAGTGTTAATTTGACAAGTTAACATACAACATTACAAAGGTTCAAGTTATGATTTCCGAACCTTTCAACGTAACTCATGGGAATATCCGGGAGATGGACCATTCTAAATAGAGAAAAATAGTTGAGGTATTCTCAATTCACATTTCAATTAAAAAGATCAACTCGAATAAACTGAATGTATTAAAAATCAATAAAATGACTGTAAAAAACGAGATAACTCGATATCAATTACCACTTAAGTTACTCTTTTATTTTAACTCGAGACGTAAAAGTCAATGTAAAAATTAGAAATTAATATACATGTGTAGTGAATTTACGTGATTCCGGGATTTGAATTTCCTTGGGATTTCCTTTTGGAAATCTATATTCTTTTAATAAAAATATCATTTTAATGAAAGGTTAAATAAACAAAATACATGTGTATAAACATGATCTACCAAGGAATTTTGTCCCGTGTGTATAAATTATACAAATCATCCACCCTAATACGTGAATTGAAATTGGATACAACCGAGGGTTTCGTTAGTGTAATCTTCGATTCAATGTCTAAACATTTACAAAGGTCTTTAGTCATTCATAAACAAAGAAGAAACTTTGCTATCTTTTAGATATCTCGGACTGTCTCACATAAACAGTGACGATTTGTGGTCTGTCTTTGATTACAAGTTCTCGACTAAAAACTGTCGGTAATCCGATGTTAAGACACCCATTAATACAACACTTTCTATGAGAAAAAAAAAAAAAAAAAATTCGAGTCTCTTCCGAGAAACGAAATTAATGGGGTTTCTTTTTTAGCACGGGTTCTGATCCAGGGACACTATTTCAATATTGTTTTTAGTCATTTTAAACTTAAGTTTAAGTGTTTTTAAGTTTATGTAATAGAAAATGATCATCAGCGACTATCCATATCTCTTGTCTTGTTGAGTAAAGTTAGTTGTTGATCAAATAAATCGACCTTATATTTGTGGGTACGGAAGATTTTCATATATCAGTACTAAAAAAAAAAGACACAACATCTGTAATATGATGAGAAACTCTGAAAGTGGTATCGTCATCGTCATACTCACTTAAAACTACTCCTTTTGACATATATTACAAACTTCTTAATGGAATGAAGAAGGAGGGATACGATAAATTCCCTTGACGTATGTCATACGAGTTCCTTTTCGTGTGTAAAGATTCATTCCGATTATATAACTAGTAGTGTATAAACGACACGAGTTGTACTTCGATTCACCACCCCGATACGTTCTCTTCACACTTACGTAAACGGAATCTAAACCCCATCTCTTTAAAAAAAGGTACTTTAGTACAGGAACTTTTCAGTCATTTCAAGTTCTTCCTTACGGAACAATAAATCATAGTTGTCGATGTATCATGAATCATAATATGTGACCAATTTCCGACTACTACGATCAATAGTCAAAATCTCTTCTAGACTATAATGGGACTGTCAACTACCGTCTGTACCTACAATCGGACGAGGATTTACAAGAAGATATAGTTTTTACGTCGAAGGAGAAACTAACGTACTAACTTATTTACTTGCGTTCCAAGAGACTTCACTTCTATTTGTTCTTTTCAGACTCTGACCTCTGGTGACCGTTTCTTCGTCAGACGATTAGACTATCTATTACAGAACTCTCCCAGGTGAGACGTTTTGGTGTCTAGACTATGACGTCACCCCGTATCGAATACTCCTGAAGGCGAGAATCCGATGGGGGACGGAATTTAATGTCCAGGGGTTTCCTTAGAGACAGGCGACACGGTCAGTGTCATTGCATCAGTCTCCCGTCTGAAGGAAGAGTCTCATTGTGTCATTAAATTAAAAGAACACTATTAATCTTCGAACTTCTTTTATTTGTAGCATTGATTTGAGTCGTAGGTTTACTAATATCGTGTCTTTTTTAAAAGTTTCTATTAGTTCGATTTTTTAATCATAAAGATAGGTCCGATAAACATAGTTGATTAATTTTCAAACGAAAACTTAACGGTACGGACGGTTTAACCGATAATCAATTTGTTACGGTAATATAAAGTGTCTTTTATCAAAATAAAGTTCGTATCAGAAGGAATTCAAATACAGGTTCGAAACCACACCTAACACACGTTTCTTTGTAGGTCAGTATCGATTTGAGTGTTGATTAGAAAGAAAAGGAATAATGTCTTATTTTGACGTAAGTCAGAAATTGACTTATAAGTAACTTCCACACTGAACTAATACGAGACATGACCCACCGGACCACTAAGTTATGAATGATTCTTAAACAGAAACGATCAAGGATTGAACCTCCTTAAACAAAAGTGACTCTGTCTGTACACAGAAGTTAATCTTCTGTTAGTATTTATGGTATTTTCTCGATGTTATTTAGAGGTACGCCGGAATCCTCTCGATCGTGTCAGAAGTATCTCTTCCACTAACTGGAACCAGATAGTCCTACTGTTTTTCCGAAAGGTCTATGTCTCTTTTCGTGTAGGTTTCCGTACTTCTGTCTATACCCGCACTGACCGGGTCCCTTTCGATTTCAGATGTGATGCCGAATACACATAACAATATAAAAAAAGAGGTAAAGAGGGTGAAGTGGGTGTTGGGTACCACCCCGCCCCGCCACACTTGAAGTACTCCCGTCCCTTAAAACACAAGCCAATTACTTATATAGGATGGACACGTCTTGTCACAGATCGTGTATCATTTACCATCTATTTACGAATTCTCTGACGTACTTACACACACACACACACACACACACACACACACACACGCGCGCATACTCAATATTAACACACTAAACCCTGAATCCGTCGAGGTACTAAAGTTCACTGAAATTTCTTCTGGTCGAAACCAGAAACTAGAAGAATGGGGGACCACTTACGAACTGGAGTTCCTCCTAAAATAAAACTTTGACTTTCAGTGAAACATTGGAAATAAGAATATCGATGTCTCAAAATTTCGGGACTTTCTCGAAAAAAACAGTAACTCTTCATAGTTTTCGAAGTCTGTCTTATTCAGTTCAAATCCGAACCCAGGTATCGTACAACTTCGGTCTATTATTTACAAGTCCGAGACACTGTAAAATCCTTTAGAACAAGTTTTTATGAATCACATCCGGATACCACAACTAAAGACTCATTCGTTCTCCTTACGGGACACAGGAAAGAATTTCCACCCCATTACCGAGTCATTCGTTTCGAAACTTTTTCAACAGTGTTCGAAGTCATCCGTAAGAACGACACCTTTTAGGTTTTATAAATCAGTACAATTTTTATTGAAAGATACGATGTTTCTTGGTCAGAACCTTAATGTTAAGTCTGAAATTTTATGATATTTCAGAGTAGTGTTACGGATGTTAATAAAAAATTCTGTCATTTTCTCTCTACTAGATACATAGAGAATAAGAGAATAAATGATAAGTAATATCACTGTATAAGACTTTAATGGTACATTGTCAAAAGGGACAGGAGGGGTTTTTTGAACTTTATTTTTTGATATCATATAGTGAATTTTTATAATTTACAAACACACGAGTCAACAAGACAACACAGGTGGAGAAACGTTGGGGTACTTGATATCGGGTGGTCCGAGGAGACAGGTACTCTAACAGGTACGTTTTTATGACCGACGACGACGATTTAGTGAAGTCAGCACAGGTTGAGACACGCTGGGGTATCTGCATTATGACCTCACCCAACGACAAAGGAAGAGGTCCCTAATTTATAAATGAGACACGGTCAATCCTCTGAAATATGCATGAATAAATAAGAAGTATTATTTGATACTCTATTCGACAGTAGGGAAGAATGTCTAATTTACGACTCCGAAAACACACACAAGAATCAGTGAGTTAACACAGGTTGAGAAACTCTGGGACACCTGATATCGGGTGGTCCGAGGAAACAAGAACCCTAAGAGGTCCATTCTTGAGACCTCACCCATCGGTAAAGTAAGCGGTTTCCTAGAAGGACTGGGTCCCTACTTGGGTCTAGAGGACGAAACGGTCGTCTAAGAAATGGTAGACTCGCTGGTCCCTTCGAGTGACTCCGAACCTTTCATAATTAAAAGGATAAATGTACCTTGTAGAACATTCGTCTTAAACTTATGTTTAAGATCAGACATATTGAAATTTTGAGAATGAGAAATATAGTGTATAATTTCTGTTAAATATCTTCATAACTAAAGAACTACCGATTATTGTCACGAAAATTAAATAATAAATATTTAAATATTTATAAACGTAAAATAAATTACTTATATAAATTTAAGAAAACACCGAAAATAATTGTCTTTTTATTATACAAAGGGTCAAATGAATTGTATAAACCATGAAAACTGACCTTTATAAAATTAACGAATATTCTCACTGTCAGATGTTTAAAAATACCATGAGTATGACACCCGTTCTTCCACTATATATTCCATATGACACACGACTTTGACTACCTTTATTTCCTTTCTAGGGAGTTTCTGGAATATAAACAAACCTTCTACTTCGTATATACGAGTTATTGGATCAAAGACGAATAGTTATTGGACAGTCTTTTTTTAGGTAAAAGTAAAAAATGACGAAACTAATTAAGTTTCAGTGACTAAGTAATGACAAACGGTTGGAATGGTCCCTTTGAGTGGGACACATAAAAAAAATTATAGTTTTATCGTAGTCTACCACTTAACCAGTTACGGTCTGACAAATCCATAGACGAAACGGATGAATAAGAAAAGAAAAAATAGACGCGAAACATAATCATTCTGTTTCTGTCACTCTGACCTGAAACATAATCTTGTCTTATGTCCCCTCCCATCCTTGACGTGTGACTTTGTTCAACGTACCTCTACTGGGTCATCATACCGTACTCTCACTCTAGAGCGGTTACGGTTTTTCCCGATAGGTAGTAGTAGATTGTGTAGTTTTACACAATCTTCCTTTCTTCGTATGATATCGTCTACGAGTTATTTTTATTTGTTTAGACAAACAAGTGGTAATTTAAACGTTACAGATCCTACTGTGCGAACAGTTAGTTATAAACGGCTTAATTACTCATATACTAGTTCTAAGAGTCTAGTAAACCTATGGTCATCAACAGTTATTTACTAATTAATTGAAGGACGTATCTGACAACACCCGAAACTAGAGACCGTAGTGACGTTAAGGACCTAACTTTACCATTTGATATGATAAGAAATCTTCTTGACCCCTGTGAGTCTCACACACCTAAAACTTAGACTTAGACTAAGATCTTGAAGATCATAGGAAAGAGTACCGACGTCTTAGGTCATGGATGAAGGAGTTAGTTTTGTTATAGACCTACTTTCTTTAACCTGGATTAACGGGTTCTGAGAGGAATTTCTAGGTAGGACAAGATGTCCTTCCTAAGATTTTAGAGAAGAACAAGTCAAGTCAAGTCAAGTCAGCGAGTCAGCACAGGTTGAGAAACGTTGGGGTACCCGACGTCGTGTGGTCCGGAGGGACAGGTAGTGGTTGAGGGTCTCAAGTGAGTCTGAGTGCAGGTAGCTCAGGCACTACGGTAGTTCGGTAGAGTAGGAGACAGCAGGGGAAGAGGAGGACGGGGGTTAGGAAGGGTCGTAGTCTCAGAAAAGGTCACTCAGTTGAGAAATACACTCCACCGGTTTCATAACCTCAAAATCGAACTCGTAGTCAGAAAGGTTTCTTGTGGGTCCTGACTAGAGGAAATCTTACCTGACCAACCTAGAGTAACGTCAAGTTCCCTAAGAGTTCTCAGAAGAGGTTGTGGTGTCAAGTTTTCGTAGTTAAGAAACCACGAGTCGAAAGAAGTGTCAGGTTGAGATTGTAGGTATGTACTGGTGTCCTTTTTGGTATCGGAACTGATCTACCTGGAAACAACCGTTTCATTACAGAGACGAAAACTTATACGATAGATTCAACCAGTATTGAAAGGAAGGTCCCTCATTCGTAGAAAATTAAAGTACCGACATTAGTGTCTCAGTTGACTTTAATATCTATGATTACAAATAACTAAGTAAGTCTTAATTTTTTTTTTTTTGTTTATCGTACGGTAAGACACGGATCGATCATCTATATATCTTTATTTGTTATCCACCAGTAATGACAAGTCCTGAGTATGAACTAATCCCTTATTCTTCTGTACACTCGTTTACGTACCTAACGTTAGACTAACAGACAGTATTATTTTTACACTTTATTATCCTTAATCTTCCATTTCCCGTCTTTTGTACCTTTATACTTTATCGTGTCTATTAACACTATTGACTTACTGTATTCATTCATAATTTACAGTGTAGTTCTCCTATTTCGATCTTTTAATTAGTTCGACGTAACGTATATCCTAGAAGACACTGAACATCTTAAAAAAAGGTATTTTCGAACCTCTTCAGTACCTTCAAAAATTCGTCTCTCACCATACCGATCTAATAAGAAACTTTGTCACTAACGGTTGGAAAAACCGTAGACCCTAGACAAAACACCTTCTGTTACAAAGGTACCCTATCCCCCTTTCCCATCGAAAGTCTATTAAGTTCACCTAATGTAAATAACACGTGAAAGAAAGATAATAATAATGTAGTCGAGGTGGAGTCTAGCAGTCCATAATCTACGGTTTCCAACCCTGGGGACGAAATTTTCCTACCAGAACATTCATTTCGAGTTTCGTTCCTTTGACCAATCCTCAGATGCACCATTAGGCCCGTTCTCTACTAATAATGTATTTGATCCAGGAGACACCGGTCTATTTCTCTTTTGTTCAAGTTCTTTCCATTTTCTCCATCTGAGGAGGTCTGACCCTCTGGTGAACCCGACCATGAACGAACAGGTACTGGAACCGTTCCAAGCCACTGGAGAACGACTAATCCAGACTAAAGGGGGTCGACACTTTCTCGGGGTGAGACGAAAATAACCATTACGATCTCTTCTAATCTACCCTTCCATTCTTACTAAGAGTTCAACGGTCGAACCAAATGAGCCAGGTAAAACACAAGAAAAGACACAAACACACACAAAACTAACGGATCGTATCATGAACCGTGCCTTCGTGTTATTATGTGTAAAATTTCTTTGTAGATTTTTATTATAGATAGTGTAAATCTTAGGGATGTTCTACAAATAAGTACACAGTAAAGTAATAGTAAAGCGTCTGACTCAGTAAGTTCCTGTGCATAGATCTACCTCGACCTTATATTTGGGTGTAGGTGGTCCGGAACCACGGGTACAGTAATGGTAATACGACTGACTTTTCTTACCTATGTCCCTACTACTTAGAGCCACCCTCTTTTAAATCCCGACCTAGTCAATGTGGAACATTTATCATATGGTTTATAAACCATCGAAACCGATACTAAATAACAGTCAAAGTGTCGATTTACTTCCTTTCTCCCACCTTTGTTCTTTGAATAACAACTTTAGATTTATTATTTCTTGTAAAGACCATGTACTATGAACCCATTTGCACTGATTAACGGTTCCGTAAACAATAAGGTCGATCGGATTTGAGAATCACGACCCGATATGTGTACAAGAGAAAATATCAGGAATAACTTCATCAGTCATAGGACGTAGTACCGCAAAGGATCAAAACCTTCGACAATAATTCTATCTCTTTATGTGTAGTATATTTTATAATGGACCACACTACGAAGGGCTATTACCGTCAACGACTTCTTATAAAAAATATAAAGAACCAAACCCGGTAAAACTGAAAGATCTGATTTACCGACACTTAGAGTAAGTCAAACTAGTGTAGTGGAATTCTGACTGAAACCATAAAAGAGGGACTGAAAATGGGAATCAAAAGTGAGAGTAGGTGAAACATGAATAAAAATAGTGGTCATTACACAAACAGTTGTTTGAAAGGTCTTTAGTTCCTCTCCGTCCCGTCGTCAGTCAAAACAAAAGAAGGAAGACCCCTCTCACAAGATACGGGTCGTGAAGATCCATTGGAACTTTTGTTTTTAGAGAAGATTCCCATAAATAACCAATCTAAACGATTCTAATCAGAGTCCACAACGATCATCAAATTTCAAAAGAAGAAATTTTTCTCTCTCACTCTCTGTTTCTTTTACTTCTGGAAATGAAATTTTGATACATTAATCTAATTCACGACATAAAAAAAGTCTAAAGTTATACGATAAAATATAAGTCCGTTCCTTCTGATAAGGATACTTCTGTGAGAATTTTCAGTCATTTATTATACAACACGAATTGTTTGTGTTCTCGTCACCTGAGACAAAAGAAGAAAAACCAAAATAAAACTTACCAAAACTTTCTTTGCACTTAAGTGTCTTACAACCAAAGGAAAGACACCTACTAAGGGACCCAAAACAAAAACAACAAAAGATTTATTATCATTTCGAAACGATATCTATTTATCTATCTATGTGGATATAAAAGAGGACCTGTAAACCTGTAAAGAATCTTTGACCGATTTCAAATAGTAAACGAAAACAATAATAAAAGTTTTCTCCAGTATTAAACAAAACTTAAGGAAAATGTTTTTTATATATCTCTTACTAGAAATTATTCGACTATTAACTTGGTAATTTCCTTTCTTGAGGGTATAAATTTAATTTATAAAATCATTCGTAAGAGAACAAATTAAATCAAAATTAACATAATAATTAACAGTACTTGTTCTATAAGGATCCCTTTTTCGACTCGCCGAGTAGATTAACGTCGAAAATGACGAAACTTACTATTTCACGGAAACTAAACCACGACTCGGTTCTCCCGAACTAACTATTATAGACAGAGTCTACAGTGGGACCCTCTTTTCTTATTTTGGAGTCATCTGAAACACGTAACGTCGACAGAGGCGACGAGGTTAAAGAGACGGGGTAACTGCAGTAACACTCCAAAGTTTGATCAGGTACCACAGAGTATATGGACGTCTTTTTACTTTACTTCCTTGTCTTTTTGTGACTAAGTCTTGGGTCTGGAGTGAGGTTTCTGTGTCCACAACATAAAAGAGTCTACTACCCGTCTGAAAAAAGAGGAAGGGACGTAAATTTTTTCTTTTTTTAATTTTACGGTAGTCGATAGGTCTTTACACCCTTTCGGAGTCTATTCCTTACACTCAACCTATTCGGGAAGATTTTAGTCTAATACAGAGTTACTCGGTGTAAACAGGTCCCAAGAGTCTATTTTGGACGTAGATCAAACAGAGATGGTAGCGTCTATAGATTTCGTCTTTCACTGGATCCTTTACCGGAAGGAACCCCCGTTCTGACTAGATTAACGGGTCGGATCGAGATCGTGGGACAGGAGACCAGAGAGAAATATGTATCAGAAAACACAACTTAAGATTTACTCCCCACGGGTTTCTAGTACTATACTCGTGTCTCATCTCGATGACATAAAAGATTCCTTTTACTGTCTGAGAGTAACAATATAAAAAATTTTACTTATATCGTTCGTCTTTTATATGTTCTTCTTCATCTCCTGTTTTTTATTGGGAAACCGTTAAAATTTCGACCAAACAGTCGGATTTTGTAATTTATATAGTATTGAGATTCGGAGTTTTATTAAATAATATCCCATAGAAAAGATGTACGACATTGTATCGTTGAATCACTGGACCGACTCGTAATTACAATTTTTATACACAGGTTTACGACTAAACAAAGAAGACAACCGGTCGTCTTCCGCTTACGAGAGGTAAAGGAAATAATCCGTGTGGACAGGAGGAAGAGGTGGTTCTTACCGTTTTGTCCTGAGTGTTCATGGTCTTTAAAGGTAAAGCATTTCTCAGTCTGTGTACTTTTTGCCTTCCTGACAAAGCATTTGAAGTTTACAACATATGAGTCAACAAAAAGGTCGACGTACTGTACGTCGAACAGGAAGGTAAAAAGTAAAATTCAGCCTGTCTGTTGTGACACTCCAATTATTATAAGTCAAGTCAAGTCAGTCAGCACAGACTGAGACACTGGGGTACCTGAACTCGTGTGGTCCGGATGGACAGGTAGTGGTTGAGGATCTCAAATGAGTTTGAGTATAGGTAACTCAGTCACTACGGTAGGTTGGTAGAGTAGGAGACAGCAGGGGAAGAACAGGACGGAAGCTAGAAAGAGTCGTAGTCTCAGAAAAGGTTACTCAGTGGACAAGCGTAGTCCACCGGTTTCATAACCTAAAAGTTGAAGTTGTAGTCAGGAAGGTCACTTATAAATCCTGGCTAAAGGAAATTCTAACTGACCAACTTAGAGGAACGACAGGTTCCCTGAAACTTCTCAGAAGAGGTTGTGGTATCAAGTTTTCGTAGTTAAGAAGCCGTGAGTCGAAAGAAATATCAGGTTGAGAGTGTAGGTATGTACTGGTGACCTTTTTTGTATCGGAACTGATCTGCCTGAAAAGAACCGTTTCATTGCAGAGACGAAAAATTATACGATAGATCCAACCAGTATTGAAAGGAAGGTTCCTCATTCGCAGAAAATTAAAGTACCGAGGTCAGTGGTGGACGTCACTAAAACCTCGGATTTTTTTCTTTCAGACGGAGACAAAGGTGACAAAGAGGTATAAACGGTAGTTCACTACCCTGGTCAACGGTACTTGAAACAAAAGAATTACAACTCGAAATTCGGTTGAAAAAGTGAGAGAAGAAGTGAAAATAGTTCTTCGAGAAATCAAGAAGAAGTGAAAGACGGTATTCCCACCACAGTAGACGTATAGACTCCCATAACTATAAATAGGGCCGTTAGAACTAAGGTCGAACACGAAGTAGGTCGGGTCACAAAGAGTACTACATGAGACGTATATTCATTTCATTCGTCCCACTGTTATATGTCGGAACTGCATGAGGAAAAGGATAAACCTTGGTCAGACAACAAGGTACAGGTCAAAATTGATAACGAAGGACTGGACGTATGTCTAAAGAGTTCTCCGTCCAGTTCACCAGACCATAAGGGCAGAGAAAGTCTTAAAAGGTGTCAAATAACACTAGGTGTGTCAGTTTCCGAAACTGTATCAGTTATTTCGTCCTTATCTACAAAAAGGATCTTGAGAGAACGAAAAAGCTACTAGGTCGCCTAGAACCGTTAAACTAGAGACCAAGGAGACGGAAAAGATTAAGGTCGTGTTATTATATCAACCATAGTAAAATATCTACTCCTCTGTCGAAGTTGGTCCAATTTTCCTTTTTATTTTCTTAGAAAGGACTCGATGAGTAGAACATTTTCCGTTCCGACTCTAACTTTAGGGTTAAAAACTTTAAGATGGAAGTAGAAGACGAAAGGAACAATATACACATTACTACATAGTCAAAAACTAGGATACCACAGTGAAAACTTTAGAGAAGTTGAACCGTCCATATATAACAGGTAAATCCCGAAGGTCCCACCATGATCACCATTTCTTGTACGGACGGACACATCCTATGAATTCTGTGTACCCAAACCAAGGACCCAACCCTTCTAAGGGACCTTCTCTTGTGACGTTGGGTGGGGTCAAAAGAACGACAAGAGGGTCTTCTCAGACCGTCCGATGTCAATGGACCCAGTGTTTCTCAGTCTGTGTTAAATTCACTGAATAGTACTTACGTAACTGCTAAATGGAAAACAAATTCCATCTTAAATACGCTTTGTATCAACAACCGGAATCCCTTGAATCTTATAACTCGTATTCTATACCTAGGTGTATAATGATCCGTTTTATTCTATCTACATATTCTGTTTCACTACAATAGACTAGTCACATAGACCTTACTTCATCGGAAAGTGTATTTATGGTTTTTTGTACTATAAAGGTATCTATTTCAACCACTCACACCGAAACACCGGGTTCCCTGGACGTACTTGTCTCAGTTTGTCAGTTCTACCAGACTCCTAACTGTCCTTACTATGTTTCCCAGAATTAAAACGTCGACTTCTGACCCTAGAGTAGTTTCAAGTCAACCTCAACAATCACTATATGAAATTTATGGTCCCACTCCTCAAACATTATTATTCCTCTTTGAACTTACGAACGACTCGACCTCCTTCGTGTTCGACCTTAGTTCTAACGACACTCTTTATAGTTATTGGAGTCTATACGTCTACTGTGGTGCTAATACCGTCTTTCGTTTCTTGATTTCTCGGAGAACTACTTTCACTTTCTCCTCTCACTTTTTCAACCGAATTTCGAGTTGTAAGTCTTTTGATTCGAGTACCGTAGACCAGGGTAGTGAAGTATCGTTTATCTACCCCTTTGTCACCGACTGAAATAAAAGGACCCGAGGTTTTAGTGACGTCTACCACTAATGTCGGTACTTTAATTTTCTGTGAATGAGGAACCTTCCTTTCAATACTGGTTGAATCTGTCGTATAATTTTTCGTCTCTGTAATGAAACAGTTGTTTCCAGGTAGATCAGTTCCGAGGCCAAAAAGTCCATCAGTACATACCTACACTCTCAACCTGATATTTCTTTCGACTCACGGTTTCTTAACTACGAAAACTTGACACCACAACCTCTTCTGAGAACTCTCAAGGAACCTGACGTTCCTCTAGGTTGGTCAGGTAGGATTCCCTTTAGTCAGGACTTATAAGTAACCTTCCTGACTACGACTTCGACTTTGAGATTATGAGGTCAGTGGACTACACTTCTCGACTGAGTCAACTTTCTGGGACTACGACCCTTTCTAACTCCCGTCCTCCTCTTCCCCTGCTGTCTCCTACTCTACCAACCTACCGTAGTGACTGAGTTACCTGTACTCAAACTCATATGAGCCCCTCAACCGTTGCTGTCCCTCCGGACCGCACGAC